>OZ023332.1:6832366-6837366 GCA_964007535.1 Brachyptera risi
CCTATGAGAGTGGGATGGTCTGCTCATAAAATTATTATGAACGAGAGGAACGCTCGAGTGCCGGTTATGAACAGTGATAATATAAAGTGATTCCAAATATGGCAAAATGAAGTTAATAAATTACTAGTCAAACGCGAAATCTGCGTTGTAAGATGAGCGAGATATCTGAATAGGGTATAAAAGTCCTTGAAGTAGTTCTACCCTTGCTACTTCATCGACTCTGGTATTCTACACACCTTGATATCTGAATAGGCTATTAAAGTCGTTAAAGTAGTTCTACTCTTGCCACTTCATTGACTCTGGTATTCTACACACCTTGACGCATATAAAAAATACTTCATTGTTGGTCAACTCTTGAATCTAGAAAGCAGTGAATCTCGACAACTTAATTCTGTCACAATTTTTATGATATATTTTATGAATATTATCAGTAATTTTTTTTTTTCTTAACGACTGATCAGAATTGCTTAAAAAATCGTAATAATGTGTAAAATCCATGTATACACATTTATAGAAATTTTCATCCCATTTGGAGAGATTTTATTTTTCAACATTTTCCGCCCAGCCAAATCTCATGGGGTTTTTAGAAACTTTGAGATGATGATTCTCAAAATCGGTCGGACCGATTCATCCCGAAAACTATACAGTTCTAAGTTGGATGAGTTTGCGTGTACAAAAAAAGTTTCATGTTGATCAGTCAACCCTTGCGACCTGTGGAGTGCTTACAAAAAAAAAAAAAAAACACACAGACAAAGCCCTATAAGAGTGGGATGGAGACTTCGCTACGCTCATAAATAAATTATGAGAACGACGGAAATGAACAGTGAATCTTAATACATCGACAAATAAGATGAAGATGAAGAAGAATTTGAATAATAATCGATTAATCGAAACCTGCGGGCAATTCCATCAACCGAACATAATTAGAGTAGGATTTTGTCTTAAGTGAAATAGTTAATAAAGTTCACGATATTATTTCTCGCCGCATCTACATAATAAATAGTAATTATCGCTGCTATATGGAGTCCACAACGTCACGATAACCACCGTTCACGCTGCTGCTTGCAATCACCGAGAGCGGGGCCATATTCCACGCAACCACATCATCACCCCCCCCCCCCCCCTCTGCGCTGCAAACGATTTGTCCCAGATTGTCGCCATTCCCCCCAACCTTCATCAAGATAAACCCCCGGCCTTAAACTATCGCCGGCTGGCTTCAACCACGTAAATATCAGAATGTGAACCAATCTATTAATGTATTTATTGGGTGCAATAAAAATAAAATACACTTCGAGTGCAATAAAAATCAATGGGTGTTTTTTAATTGTTCTCATGAAGAGTCTCGTGTTTCACCCGGAAGTGATGTCACAATATATATATATATATATATATATATATATATATATATATATATATATATATATATGTTATAATGATTTGCGGAATCCATGTTCTATCTGTTTTATCTCAACGTTTCGAATTTATTACAAAATTCATCATCAAGAGACTAAAAACACACTTTTGAAATATCATAATTATAAAATCAGTTCATAATATAAAATACGATGTAAACAGAAAAAAGACAGAAGTGTAAATGGAAACAGAACATTGTTCAATGAGAAAACATAGCGCCAATGAGATTCATACATTACAAATTACACACACACACAAAAAAACAAGGTCTAAAAAATGATGATGAAATAAAATAATAAAAATCAATCAAGTAACAGAATATATGAAAATTATTACAATATTTAGATCTTAGAATAACGTGTGTTCTTCTCGTGATTTGTTGTTACCCATGATTCTACTCTCGTACCTCGCAATTGGTCCGACATATGATGAGGGCCGATCAGTCAATAATTGACCATTGTTCTGACGGATGTTCGATTGCGTTCCAGTATTAAAATTTCCTCGAGATAAAACTGGTTTCCAACTATCTGAAATACGGATGCTGTCATCTCTCTTGTTTATATTTTGTGGTCTTTTTTCCATTCCCACTGCTTCTCTGAATAGACGAGGTAAATGATGGTTTATCGGAGCTAAAGACTTGGTATTCTCAAAGTCGATAGTGTGGCGATTTTCCAAGCTGTGAAGGGCTAAAGCTGAATTTTTGAGTTGATTATTCACACTATGTTTATGTTCAGTCATTCTGGTACTAATTTTCCTTGAAGTCTGTCGTATATATGTCTTATCGCAATCTCTGCATGGAATTTCATATACACCATGGTTTTCTAAATGAATTATGTCTTTAGGATTGCGGAGCATAGATCCAATTTTGCGATCGGTGGAAAAAACAGTTCTGATTTCATTTTCAAAAGTTTACTGATTCCATCAGTTGTACCACGTATCTAAGGAAGATAAGCTTTATCCTCATCTTCATCATTTTATTTCGTAGTATTATTCTCCAGAAGAGGATTTCGTTATAGTTATAGTAGAGTTTGAGTAACCATTTTTCAAAAGATCATCACTTAATTTATTTTTCTCCTGGTTAATATTCTCCTCGTCAGTCAATCTCAATGATCTTATAGCGAGTGTGTTTGGAACTGAATTGATTTGACTTGGATGATGATGGGAGAAAGCACTACAGTACCGACTAGTATTCCATAGTGAATTTTATTTTATCACGTTGGTTATCCATGTGAACAAGAAATTCGTCCAACTTGGCTCTCCTATGAGTCCATAACATGAAAGCGTCATCAATTTCAATCAATTATTGAAGTGTCATCAAACTACCTCAATTTTGGTTCAAATAAAGCTGTGTCGAGTGCTTTTATTTCCAGATCTTCCATGAAAATATTAGCCATCACTGGAGACAAAGATGAGCCCATTGGTGCTCCGTCCAACTGTTTATAGGTTTCATTTCGATACATGAAATATGTAGAAGTAAGACAGTGTTGAGTCAGTTGAAGAATGTGGTCCGGTGGTTTCAATTTATTTTCAATAATATCTAATGCCTCGTATATTGGAATTTGAGTGAAATGCGACATGCTCATCCATGCGACATCCATGCTCACAAGTAAGAGATTTTCTTCAATAGTGCTATTCTTTAATAATTCAAGTAAATGGCTTGAATTCTTGACGTAAGATGCTGCATCTTCTACATTTGGCTAAAAATCTTGCTAGCTCCTGGGTAGGAGATCCAAATGAAGAAACAATAGGACGAATGGGAATGCCTTCTTTGTGAATTTTTGGTAAGCCATAAAGCTTAGGTACCCTGGATGATTTTCTTTAGGAATTATTCTCCTTTGAACTTCGACGGGAATAGGAGATTTCATTATCAAATGTCTTGTTTTCACTTCTAAGTAAGTTGTAGGATCTTTATCTGTCAATTTATAAGACTTATCTGATAAAATATCATCCATCTTGGATTCATAATCGAAGGTATTCAAACAACAGTTGCATCACCTTTATCTGCTGGTAGAACTATGATTTCCTTGTTACTCTTCAAAGATTTCATAGCCCCAAGTTCATCGTGAGAAAAATTCTTTTTTTTTTCTGGAGGCTTGGCGTATTTTAGTATTCTCGCAGTTTCTTGTCTAACTGTTTTTAGCCTCTATTTTTGATAGCTTGAATATAGCTGTTTCTACATTACATATAATATCCTCAACAGGGATCCGTCCCGGTGATGAAGCGAAATTAAATCCTTTCGCCAAGACTTTGTAGGATGAATTGTCAAGTAGAAAATTAGAAAAATTCTGAACAACTGATGGAGGATCCAATTCTTTCACAAATTTGATTTGTTTATCAATTAAACATTCATATTTTCTAATTTGTCTGTCCTTTGTGATACGTTCGTTTTTATCAGCTCTTTCTTGTGTCATAACATCGAGTTTAACGAAAATATGTGCATCAACTTTAGATTCAAGAAACGATGATATTCTTTCTATTTCTGAGTCTAGGTTGAATAGTTCATGGCGCACTTCTCTGATTCTGGCTTCAACTATTCCAAAACTGCACTTAAATAGTACGTTTTAAAATATCTGCTATTGGGGTGGTAATTCATCTTAGCAAAAAACTGGAATAATAGAATTATCTCGACAGCGTTTCAAGAGAGCAAGATCATTTATTCTTTTACCTCTCTTCGTTCTCGTCTTCTCCCACTTCCTTATCAAGTAGAGTATATCCTCCCCGTAGAGGCGTCTGAATGTTTCTCGTAGGCTTTCATGGAGTGGAAATATGTTATAATGATTTGCGGAATCCATGTTAATATATCTTTTATCTCAACTTTTCGAATTTATTACAAAATTCAATATCAAGAGACTAAGAACACACTTTTAAAATATCATAATTATAAAATCAGTTCATAATATAAAATACGATGTTAACAGATCAAATCCATATGACAGAAGTGGAAATGGAAACAGAGGAATGAGGTAACATTGTTCAATGAGAAAACATGAAGTCAATTAGATTCATATATTACAAATTGAAAAAAAAAAAAAAAAATAAGGTCTGAAAAATGATGATGGAATAAAATCAATAAAAATCAATCAAGTAACAGAATATATGAAAATTATTACAATATTTAGATCTTAGAATGACGTGTGCTCTTCTCATGATTTGTTGTTACCCATGATTCTACTCTGGTAAATCGTAATTGGTCCGACATATGATGAGAGCCGATCAGTTAATAATTGACCATTGTTCTGACGGATGTTCGATTGCGTTCCAGTATTAAAATTTCTCGAGATAAAACTGGTTTCCAACTATCTGGAATGCGGATGTTGTCATCTCTCTTGTTTATATTTTGTAGTCTTTTCTCCATTTCCACTGCTTCTCTGAATAGACGAGGTAAATGATGGTTTATCGAAGCTAAAGACTTGGTATTCTCAAAGTCGATGGTGCGGCGATTTTCCAAGCTGTGAAGAGCTAAAGCTGAATTTTTGAGTCGATTATTCACACTTTACTAGTATATACTAGCACTATACTAGTATATGTATATGTGTTACCGCCGATCTTAAAGATGGCGATGAAAGACCAGTCGACTGTATATTGAT